>JARQOC010000005.1:442488141-442529740 GCA_033576535.1 Allobates femoralis | reverse complement strand
AGCATAAGGGTCAATTTCTTACTCAACTGCACACTTGGTTCTGCTGTATAAAGGTGCCTGATTACATATATGAAAAAAACAATATAGAACATATACTAGGACTGAAATCATGACAAATAAATAGACTTTAAAATGTTTAAAAATTATTAGATTAACAACAAATTGTTAGAAATACATGTAAAAAAATATCCCAACAACATAACTGAATGGTGGGTGAGCACTGTGGGGACACCAATGAAATAAAAAGACCACTTTCGTGGGAATTATCTATATCTCAAGTGATCAACATTATGCCACAGGGAGGACAATAATTATATAGAAACATATTGTACCAACCAACTAAACACCCAATTCTTTGTCAGGGGTGGTTGGTGGGGAGATGAACCAAATATTTAAAAGACAGATGACCTATAGAACCAAACGAATAAGAAGGTAAACCTATTACCAAAGTTTAAAATCAAATGTTTACAAACCTGCACACCATTGATGGAAATACCCTGGGCAGGAAGCTTGCTGATGCATGTGCAGCAACCAATCAAATGACGGGTCACATGACACTCAAAAGTGTGCGATCAGGAGACAGTGGCATAGTGATCATGTGATAATCATGTCATAGATGTGATGCGTTAGATCCAACATGTTCTGTCCCGATACCCAAGACAATGAAGTGGATGGATGTAGCAATATCACATCATCTAGATAGTAAGCTGAATTCCAGGTATCCTATGCAGGCGCACGCCAGGATCAATGAAACAGACTAATGGAACTGGAATAAAAACAAATAGGAAAGCTGACGTAGCTTTCATATGCCCACGACATCAGGGCTCAGTATGTACTCGATGAGGCCCATATAGAAATATATTAACTCATTGAGTGCAGAATGAAAAGGAGTAAAAAAGAAGATGAATGGTGAAAGAATGGTGTAAGAATGGTTTAAGGGGTGAAAAACTATGCAAAGGGACACAAGTGTGTGCACTTAAACCGATGGGCGTAAAGTGTGCACACACAAATGCGCCTTTTTTGCCCAACACGCTTCTTGCGTCCCTATTGGCTATTTACCATGAAACCCTTGATTGTTCGGTGATCACGCTTCAAAAGTTTGGCAATTTCAAGACTGCTGCTTCCCTCTGCAAGACATCTCACAATTTTGGACTTTTCAGAGCCCACAAATCTCTCTTTTGACCCATTTTGCCTAAGGAAAGGCATTTGCCTAATAATTAAGCACACCCTATATAGGGTGTTGATGTCATTACACCACATCACTCCTCATTACAGAGATGCACATCACCTGATTTACTTAATTGGTAGTTGGCTCTGAAGCCTATACAGCTTGGACTAGGACAACATGTATAAAAAGTATCATGTGATCAAAATACTAATTTGCCCAATAATTCTGCACACAGTGTATATATATATATATATATATATATATATATATAATATTTATATATAATATTCACTGTGTATGAATGCATGTCATGGTATGAAAATGAAAAACTATAGAAGAGAAGAATAGAGTTGAGTTGCGGTGAAAAGTGTGAGCGTTATCTATAAGTACAAAGAGATAAAGGCAAAAAAGAAGGATGAGTGTAAAGATAAAAAAAAGGTAGGAAACTGGCAAAGGTGGTAAAGGACAAGAGAGGGAAACTGAGTTTGCAAAATGAAATTGGATAAATATACAGTGATGATAATAAAATATGGACACCAAGACCCTGATTGAAGAAAGTGTATATATGGGCATGAGAACACATAGAAATATAAAACAAGAGAACTTGGCTAAAATTCAAAGACTTTTTTTTATTGAAAACTTCACTTCATAAATATAAAAAACATGATAGACAACAACACATAAAAAGACAGACACCAGGACTCTGGAGACCAAGGAAAACGTCCGTAAGTAATAGCAGGTACACTGAAGTGTGCTTTATTAGAAACTAGTAAAAAGGCCCGATGCAATTGCATCGGGAGCGCGGTGAAATGAATTGTGTGTATACAGGCGGGTGAGTGGCTAGCAGAGTATATATGGGGCTCTGTGGGTAGCAGAGTATACAGGCGGGTCTGTGGGTAGCAGAGTATACAGACTGCTCTGAGGGTAGCAGATTATACAGGCGGCTCTCTGGGTAGAAAAGTATACAGGCGGCTCTGTGGGTAGCAGAGTATACAGGCGGGTTTGTGGTTAGCAGATTATACAGGCGGCTCTGTGTGTAGCAGAGTATAGAGAAGGCTCTGTGGGTAGCAGAGTATAGAGGCGGCTGTGTGGGTAGCAGAATATAGAAACGGCTCTGTGGGTAGCAGAGAATACAGGCGGGTCTGTGGGTAGGAGAGTATACAGGCGGCTCTGTGTGGGTAGCAGAGTATAGAGGCGGCTCTGTGGGTAGCAGAGTATAGAGGCAGCTCTGTGGGTAGCAGAGTATACAGGCGGCTGTGTGGGTAGGAGAGTATACAGGCGGCTCTGTGGGTGTCAGAGTATAGAGGGGGCTCTGTGGATAGCAGAGTATGATGTGCCGGGAGGCTGGAGGAGTGAGGGGAGCAGAGGCTGGAGGGGTGACATCACCGCTTGGCGGCAGGACGTGGCTGCCTGCTGGGGCTGATCGCAGCCCCAGTCACATGGCATTGTCCTCTGCGGCGAGTTGGGTGATGCAGAGAGGGATCAGTTCTTGCCCTCAGGTCACACATGTGACCTGAGCGGAAGGAGCGGATTGGGCGGTGTGTGGTAAAGACAGGACGGTCATCCGATTGGTCTAGGACGGCAAGTCCTGGGCAATGGGATGGGCGTCCTGTGTGTCCAACACAGCACCCAATCCGCTTGCCGGGGCAGGCAATGGGAGTGAGCGGGGCGTGTCAGGCTTTGCAGGCTGACACGGTCCGCTCACTCCCATTGGCTGTTGCCGGCCACAGGACGACGTCCTGGCACCCGGCCACAGCCCGTAGACCGCTACTCCACCAGCATGGCGACATTGAGAGCCCAGCGGTGAGAGAGTGGCGAGGGGCGGAAGGCTCCGGCGGCATCCGGGCAGCATGGACCTCGCGGAGGGCGCGAGGGCGGTGGCGATGGTGCGGGGCCGACGGTTGGCAGGATAGCAGCGGTGTCAGGTAGTGCGGCTGAGGATGGAGGAGGGTGAGGGGCTGGAGGAGGCTGTGAGGCTGGAGGAGGCTGTGAGGATGGAGAGGCTGTGAGGCTGGAGGAGGCTGTGAGGCTGGAGGAGGATGTGAGGATGGGGAGGCTGTGAGGCTGGAGGAGGCTGTGAGGCTGTAGGAGGCTGGGAGGCTGTGAGGCTGGAGGAGGCTGTGAGGATGGGGAGGCTGTGAGGCTGGAGGAGGCTGTGAGGATGGGGAGGCTGTGAGGCTGGAGGAGGCTGTGAGGATGGGAGGCTGTGAGGCTGGAGGAGGCAGTGAGGCTGGAGGAGGCAGTGAGGCTGGAGGAGGCTGTGAGGCTGGAGGAGGCTGTGAGGCTGGAGGAGGATGTGAGGATGGGGAGGCTGTGAGGCTGGAGGAGGCTGTGAGGCTGGAGGAGGCTGTGAGGATGGGGAGGCTGTGAGGCTGGAGGAGGCTGTGAGGCTGGAGGAGGCTGTGAGGATGGGGAGGCTGTGAGGCTGGAGGAGGCTGTGAGGATGGGGAGGCTGTGAGGCTGGAGGAGGATGTGAGGCTGGAGGAGACTGTGAGGCTGGAGGAGGCTGTGAGGCTGGAGGAGGCTCTGAGGCTGGAGGAGGATGTGAGGCTGGAGGAGGCTGTGAGGATGGGGAGGCTGTGAGGATGGGGAGGCTGTGAGGCTGGAGGAGGCTGTGAGGCTGGAGGAGGTTGTGAGGCTGGAGGAGGCTGTGAGGCTGGAGGAGGATGTGAGGATGGAGGAGGCTGTGAGGCTGGAGCAGGCTGTGAGGCTGAAGGAGGCTGTGAGGATGGGGAGGCTGTGAGGCTGGAGGAGGATGTGAGGCTGGAGGAGGCTGTGAGGATGGGGAGGCTGTGAGGCTGGAGGAGGCTGTGAGGCTGGAGGAGGCTGTGAGGCTGGAGGAGGCTGTGAGGATGGGGAGGCTGTGAGGCTGGAGGAGGCTGTGAGGCTGGAGGAGGCTGTGAGGATGGGGAGGCTGTGAGGCTGGAGGAGGCTGTGAGGCTGGAGGAGGCTGTGAGGCTGGAGGAGGATGTGAGGCTGGAGGAAACTGTGAGGCTGGAGGAGGCTGTGAGGCTGGAGGAGGGTGTGAGGCTGGAGGAGGCTGTGAGGATGGGGAGGCTGTGAGGCTGTGAGGCTAGAGGAGGCTGTGAGGCTGGAGGAGGCTGTGAGGATGGGGAGGCTGTGAGGCTGGAGGAGGGTGTGAGGCTGTAGGAGGCTGTGAGGATGGGGAGGCTGTGAGGCTGTAGGAGGCTGTAGGAGGCTGTGAGGATGGGGAGGCTGTGAGGCTGGAGGAGACTGTGAGGCTGGAGGAGACTGAGGCTGGAGGAGGCAGTGAGGATGGGGAGGCTGTGAGGCTGGAGGAGACATTTACTGTACTGAGCATGCTCAGTACAGTAAAAGGTCTCCAAACAGGAAGGCAGGGGTTAAAAAAAAAAAAAAGTTAATGCTCACCTCTCCCCGAGCCCCCGCCGTCTCCTGCCGTCTTCCTCCAAGCTTCCGGTGGCTGCCGCAGGCTCCGAGTCTCTGCAGAGCTGTTCTAGTGCAGTTCAGGACCTGCGGTGATGTCACAGTCACGTGACACCAGGTTACCATGGAGTAACCTGGTGTCACGTGACTGTGACATCACCACAGGTCCTTGACTGCAGTAGAAGAGCTCTGCAGAGACTCGGAGCCTGCGGCAGCCACCGGAAGCTTGGAGGAAGACGGCAGGAGACGGCGGGGGCTCGGGGAGAGGTGAGCATTAACTTTTTTTTTTTTTTTTACAGTAGTGCGGGTCTGCGGCTCGTGATGACGCTGCGCGTCATCACTCGCAGTCCCGCAAAGCATGTTGGGATTCGGCGACAACGCCCGAATTCCCAACTGCGGATTATATAAGTAGATGATCAAAAGAGATCAAGTGTGGACAGGTATAAACACTGCGGACTCCAGCTAATATTATATATCATTACTGCATATAGATACCACCAGTATTGATCAATAAATCTTAGATACACTGAAAATGTTTTTATTATGAATGATCAGAAAACATCAACTGAGAGGGGAAATGACATGTATGGCAGCAGGAGTACTTGGTTAGTATTAGAGAAGATACACTGAAAATGAATGTATTGTAAGTGATCAAAATAGATCAAGTGTGAACAGGCACCAATCAAAAGCACTGCAAACTCCAGATAATATAGTTTGTCATTACAGCATGTAAATATAGAAATACCACAATAACTGACAAATATATTCTGGGTATACTGAAAACTGGTCAATCATAAGTGATCGGAAAAGGTCAAATATGACCAGGCACCCTTCATTGAAACACTACTAACAGCAGCAAATGTTGTTTATAATTACAGCACATACAGTGGGGAAAAAAAGTATATAGTCAGCTTCCAATTGTGCAAGTTCTCCCTCTTAAAAAGATGAGCGGAGCCTGTAATTGACATCATAGGTAGACCTCAACTATGAGAGACAAAATGAGAAAACAAAGTCTGAAAATCACATTGTCTAATTTGGAAATAATTATTTTTTTCAAATTTTGGTGGAAAATCAGCAGAATTGGCCAAATTTATTGCAAATTATTCCAAGCTTTGTTATATTTATTGAGGTGAAGTTGGCGACTTAAAGTGATTTTCTCAGAGTGAGCTAAATTTTTGTAGCCACGCTATGTGAACATAGATTGATGATTCCTGATAGTGTACATTATGTACACTGTCAAGAATATCTTCTATTTCCATGTTTAGCAGGTGAGAATTTAGTGTGCACAGGACTGGCAGTACGCAGATCACCTACTAGTGGACATGTAACCATCTGCTCAATCTGCCAATTGAGGGGAAATCTTGACAGTGAGCATAATGCATATGGCAGGATTCACAATTCTGCAGTCACGTAAAGTAAAGTGGCTGCAGAAATACACCATCATTCAAAAACAGAAAACTGCTTTAATCCAAAATTTGTGTTTGTGTAGGGTCATATACAATTTTGGCAATAAATCTTTTTATAATTATCACAATGTCACACTATTCTTACCTCCTTGTAATTGTTTCTAATAAAGGGGTTTCCTGTTTTCATAAAACCCCTGCCCGTATGCACAGGCTTTTTTTGAAGGAATAAACTGTGCTTTACTTACCTCCTCAGAGACATAATTTCTCCTGCCGCTCCCATTACCTGTTAGGATATATCCAGACGTCAGTTCAAATTGGTCCATGATCGAAGCACAATGCAATGACTTGCCATGGATTTCCCAACCCGGATGTGCCAGCTTCATAAAATTATTTGAATCAGCACTGATGTCACATTCACAACGCTGCAGCTAATCAGTGAGCACCATCCGAATATAGTGCAACCCAAAAATAGATACCTGCAGATTGGAAACCTACCACATAAGGCTGGAGTCACACTGCAACTCTTTCAAGATTTGCATTGCGCTGCCCGGACTTGCCAGCTCTCCTGACCTGAGACTCACAATTGCATAGAACTACAGTGGAGGCTTGGCTTACAAGCATAATTCATTCTGGGAATGTGCTTGTAATTCAAAGCTTGTATATCAAAGCAAATTTTCCCATAAGCGCTGTATTCATATACAATTATTACAGTTTTGCAATTAATTACAGTTCTATCGTATATACCAGTGTTTCCCAACTCCAGTCCTCAAGGCACACCGACAGGTCATGTTTTCAGGATTTCCTTATCATTAGACAGATGATGGAATTATCCCCTGTGCAAGTGATTAAATTATCACCTATGCAATCCTAAGGAAATCCTGAAAACATGACCTGTTGGTGTGCCTTGAGGACTGAAGTTGGGAAACACTGGTATATACAATATACATATGTGCAGGAAGGTAATCAGTTACAATTAATGATGGGCGAACCCGCCAATGTTTGGGTTCCACGAACTTGCCCAAACTTTTTTTAAGGTTCGGGTTCAGAGACCAAAGTGACTCTAACTTGAGTCCAAACCCCGAAAGAATGTAAAGTTATGGCATGGGGGCTAGGAGGCTGTGAAAGAAAGAAGTTAGTTTTTAAACAGCTACTATACTTATTGGCGTCCACCCACTTGTACTTCCAGGACCGCTCATTAATTTCCTGGATATTCACTGCAGAGGGACCCAACAGCCAATCACAGATGCTGTCACAGAGAATTGGCGCACCAAAACCACGATGCGGTTTTTGTCGACGATTTCATGCTTTTTTGGTGAAATTTTGGCACAAAACTGCATGCATTGAGTTCAATGTGTTCATCTGCATCTCCTGGCCCATAAAAGCACCTAAACTACAAAGTGGTTTTTGCCGCAGATTTCATGCTTTTTTGGTGCATTGTATTCAATTTGTTCATCTGCATCTCCTGGCCAAAAAGAGCACCAAACCCACCACCGGTTTTTGCCGCGTATTTCATTTTTCTGTTGATGCAATTTTGGCATAAAACTGCATGCATTTTGTTCAATGTGTTCTCCATCTCCTGGCCCAAAAAAAGCACCAAAACCGCAATATAGTTGAGCCCTTTTTATAAAATTATTCCTTGAAATAATAAAAAAAAATGTCAGGCTTCACCATATTTTTGTATGCCAGCCAGGTACAGCAGGCTGGTACAGGCAGCCTTCTACCCCCAGCTGCCTATTTTTACCTGGCTGGAAACCAAAAATATAGGGAAGCCCTTTTTCTAATTATTTAATGAAATAATTAAAATAATGACACGAGGGCTTTGCCATCTTTTTGGTTTAAGACAGGTACAACTAGGCAGCCGGGGGCTGGAATCCTCAACGCAGGGTGGCCCATGCTTTTTGGGGCCTCCCCACTGTGAATTGCAGCCCACAGCTGCCTCAGAAAATGGTTTATTCATAGAAGTGCCATTTTCTGGCATTGTACCTCAACTTTCCCAGTGGCCCTGGTGGTGTTGGCACACTGGGCAATAAAGGGGATAATGCCAGCTTTGTATTGGCTGCTCGTACTAAGCCTGAAATTCATGGTGTAAGCAGTGAAAAAACACATCACTAAAAAAAATATTTAGAAATAAAATACAAGACAACCCTGCTTCCCATTTTTAACTGACAAAAAACCCTTCCCTCCAACATAATCCACAGGTAACATCCTCAGCTCAGCTGCATATCTCTGTGAGCAGACCCCCATTCTCTGTGACAGCGTCTGTTATTGGCAGTTGGACCTCTCTGCAGTCAGTACCTAGATAATGAGCAGCACTGGAAGTATACGCAGCAGGATGGCTGGGCAGTGGGACACGGTAAGTATAATGCTGTTTAACAACTATTTCTTTATTTTTACAGCTTCCTCTCCCCCGAACCCAAACCCGAACTGTAACACAGACTTCCCAGGAAAGTCTGTGTTCGAGATCTGTGCCCGAACACTAGGTGCTCGGTACGGACACTAAACTTTACAGTTCGGGTTTGCCCATCACTAGCTACACTACCTAAAGTTGATTAATAGCGGCGTCACACGTGTACAGTATCAAGTATGGAGGCTCCATGTTCAGAGTGCGGTGAACACAGGCCGGAACCCAGAAGTGATAAAAAGATCACGATTGATGGCTTATGCACATGCGTTAGAAGCAGTGAGTATTACTAGTACAGTACTATAGAGGTGTTGCTCTCTATCGGTCTAGACAAACTCTGTAAGGTACAAAGATCCATTATTTGCCATATCCTCATGTCTGCAAAAATTTTAATTGCAGCCAGATGGAGGAAGCCAGAAATCCCCACCACATTAGATCTGGTGGACAGGGTAACACTACATTGTGTTTTTGAGTTTAACCAAGCTATGAGGAATGATACATTCCATAAATTCACAGAGAGATGGAGTTCGTGGATTAAGAGATATGCACCAAGATTAGCACATTAGGCCAGATTGACATTTCTGATATTCACGTATTTTAAGATTTTAACTTAATCGCTATTGAAGGTATTTATTGTAAAATTGACAATTCTTTTTTTTCCCCTCAGGATAGTATAAATCTGTTATATAATATAGAGCAGTATACAAAATAGATAGTTGGAAAGTAAATTACTACTAGCTTGTGTGTTTAGTGTTGTTAGTGTGTACTTTAAATAGTCACAGTGAATTTATAGTTACTTACATATGCTTTGTAACAACCAATATATGTTGTATGTTATGTGTATTACTAGCTGTGAGCCCGATTCTAAAGAATCGGGAGTCTAGAATCTGTATATCATTTTTTTAAGCGTTTTAAATAATAGACTTAAACAGCAGATATATGACTAAGTAGGCGATGTAGGCAGAACTGTGAGGGTAGCAATATAGTGGAGGTGTAGTAAGAGTTAATGTCCGACTAACAGGACTATAACAGAGTAGGAACTTATAATGATATCAAAAATGTTATTGAAGGAGTTAATGTCCCACAGGCACTCCCACAACAGACTCAGCGCTGTAAATTATATCCAAAATGGTGTTCAAGGGGTTAATGTACCAGTGGCAGTAGTTATAAACACTACCAAATATGCAGTTAATGCTGAACTGGTATATAATGGGTTAATTTCGCAGTGTCATTACAACTATACACTGTGTAATAGAAATAACAACAATAATGGAATATAAGGGGTTAATGTTCCTACTGGCAGTAGTAATAGAGACTACAAAGTATGGAGTTAAGGCAGAAATGGTATATAAGGGGTTAACTTCGCAGTGGCAGTACAACTACACACTGTGTTATAGAAATTACAGATAAAACGGAATGTAAGGGGTTAATGTTGCTACTGTCATGAGCAATGCTTCGTAGGTCGCGTGGCTGCTGTGCAGCCACGTCCACGACGACGGAAGTAGCGCCGAAACTTACGGAAGTGCGTTAGGGGAATTATTTATTAGATGTTGTTGTCCTTATAGACATTATTACAATTATTGATTTACTGCCTGAATATTCCTAATACCTTTGTTTGGTATACTACCTATACCCTACTCTCTCTCATTCCCTTGCCCTTGGTTACCTTGTTATACCGTAGTTTTGTTTTTAAGACGCATTTGTTCACTCCAATTTGGGGGAAGTGGTGGGCGTCTTAGCGAATTGTGCACCGGTGAGTGGAGAGGTGGGGGCAGGTCTGCACTGGTGTCGGGGGTGGTGCGCCTGGCTGCGGGCTTGTAGGGCTGGGGAGGATGAGTAACTTATTGCATGCCTGCTGCTGCCATCATTCGTGCAAGCTAGGCGAGTTGTGGACAGGGGGCAGGGCACTAGAATGTTCCACAGTCCCCATGTGCTGGGAAAAATACAAACTTTTCAACTTACTCTCGGCGCTTGCCTCAGTCTCTCAGGCTCTACTCCTGACTGCGCAATCTCCCTCGAGGTCCCAGAGAAGCTGGTCATGTGATAGGCAAACACTCATGCATCACGCACTGCAGTCATATGTGTGCCGATGACATGACCGGCTTCTCTGGACCTCGAGGGAGATTGCGGCAGTCAGGGAGAGGGCTGAGAGATGAGCCCAAGCGCCGGGAGATAAGTTGAAATTATTGTTATTTTGTGCCCAGCAGCAAGGGGGGATTGTGCCAGCCCTGGGGGAGCTGTGTAGCCCTGGGGACTTGTGCCAGCCCTGGGGGGCATGTCCAACCCTGGGGGCTTGTGCCATCCCTGGGGGGACTGTGCCAGCCCTAGGGACTTGTGCAGCTTGGGGCAGTGTGCCAGCCCTGCGGGCATTGTGCCAGTCTTGGGGTACGTGTGACAGCTCTGGGGGCATGTGCCAGCCCTGAGGGACTTGTGCCAGCCCTGGGAGATTGTGAGCCCTGGGGGGCATGTGCCAGCCCTGAGGGACTTGGGCCTAGCCCTGGGGGACTGTGCCAGCCTGGGGGGACATGTGCCAGCCCTAGGGGATGTGAGAGTGTTGGGGCATGTGTCACCCTGGGGATGTGGCCAGCCTTGGGGGATTGTGAGAGCCCTGGGGGATTGTGCCAGCCCTGGCGACTTTGCCAGCCCTGGGGACTTGTGCAGCCCTAGGGGGCATGTGCCAGCCCTAGGGCATGTGCCATCCTGTGTCGTGTGACAGCTCTGGGGGCATGTGCCAACCCTGGGGTATGTGTGACAGCTCTGGGGGCATGTGCCAGTCCTGCGGGATTGTGCTGCCAGCCCTAGGGGATGTGAAGCCCTAGGGGCGTGTGCGACTTTGATGTGTGCCAGCCATGGGGGAAAGTGTGAGAGCCCTGGGGGAAGGTGGAGCCCTAGGGGATGTGAGAGCCCTGGTGGATATGTGCCAGCCCTGGGGGACGTGTGCCAGCCCTGGGGGATGTGTGCCAGCCATAAACAGAATAAGGGGGCCATATCTAGGATGGGGGGCTATATTCCAGGATGAGGGACCATGTACCAGGATGAGGGGGCTGTGAGGGACATATACCCTATATGATTTGTAAGACGGACACTGACATTATTAGACGGACCCCATTTAACATTAAAAATTATTTTTTCTCTCTTTTCCGTCACCAAACTTGGGGGTGCATCTTATAAAGCGAAAAATACGGTAATTCTTTCAATAAAATAATTTGAAATAGTACTATAGAGGTGTGGGAGAACTCACATTTTACTCTCATTCCAAATCATGCTCTTATACCAAGTTACAATTTCTAAAAAATGTTTGTGTGTCTTGCAGACCGCCTCAAATCACAATTACTTGTAATTCAAGGTTCCACTGTATAGAAGCTGAGACACTCGCGGTCTGATTGACACAGTTGTCGGACTTAATGGCGTGTGACATCACTGAATATATTTAACTACAATAACTAAAATTGGCTTGGGTGTATATCTTAAAAAGACGCGTTTTTATAAGTAATTACCATACACCCAGAACTGAACATGATAGAAAGGTATTAAAGTATCTCTATATTATTGGATATGAGGATAGATTGGAGCAGCTTTGTTCGTTCTGATTTACTTTCTTTCGTTTTTCTTTCCCAATAGCTATCATTTTTTACAATAGTTTCTTTTTATGTTTATAATGGCAGTTTGTTGTTTGCTTTCTTTTGATATTTTTCTGTAAATAGTCATTTCAACTTAATATCAGGACTAAAAGTGGAATTGAAGTGAGATAACTTAGAAGGAAATCAGATTTCACATTTGCAGTATAGCTTCATTCGTCAGGAAACTATAGGGCTTTTGGAATATGAGATTCATGGCTAAACCTTTAAAAAGAAAAAGAGCATGGGGTAATCATCCCATAATTACGCCAGCGCTGCCCTGGAGCCGTATAGGTAATGGGGCTCGCTCCCGCCTTACAAAGGCCAAGCTGCTTTTAGCTTATAGGAGACTGAGATGAACATCATCGCTCACAAGTACTGGCCGAATAAGGCCCCTTTCACATCAGTGGTAAACGCTGATCGCGGCACACTAGCGGCAAGCCCCATACAATGTCTATGGGGCTTGCGGTAAGTGTGCGACAGGTGCGGCAAGTGCGGTTTCGGCACTTGCGGCAGGTGTGGCCGCGAAAAAACTGCGCCATAACGCATTTTTTTCGCGGCTGCGCCTGCCGCAAGTGCCGAAACCGCAACTGTGCCGCACCTGCCGCAAGCCCCATAGACATTGCATGGGGCTTGCCGCAAGTGAACCGCAAGTGCGGCCGTTATGCGGTAATTGGCGGCAGTTGCGGTTTTTTCACTGCAACTGCCGCGATCAGCCTTGAAAGCAGCCTTAGGCCCCTTTCACATCAGCGTTTTTTTCAAATCGCGGCAGATGCGGTGAAAAAACCGCATCTGCCGCGATTACCGCATACTGGCTGCACTTGCGGCGCGGTTGCGGCAAGCCCCATACAATGTATAGGCGGGCTTGCGGCAGGTGCGGCAAGTGTGGTTTTGGCACTTGCGGCAGGTGCGGCCGCGAAAAAAACCGCGGTCAGCCGCGGTTTTTTCGCGGCCACACCTGCCGCAAGTGGCAAAGCCGCACCTGCCGCAAGCCCGCCTATATATTGTATGGGGCTTGCCGCAACCGCGCCCCAATGCAGCCGGTATGCGGTAATCGCAGCAGATGCGGTTTTTTCACCGCATCTGCTGCGATTTGAAAAAAACGCTGATGTGAAAGGGGCCTTAGAGAGGCACAAGGGTCGGGTATATATAATCAGCAATGGGAAAACTGCGCCCCAAATATTGTTCTTGCACAGCAGTCTTCTTCAATCTGTGCCCTCCTGCCTAAATCGTAATTTGGGAGAATGATGAATTTTGATTAAAGTTGACTTTAACACGAGCGCGTCTGGTAGAGAAGCAGCAACCCCCTCCGGGCAACACTGGAGCGCTAGCACGTTGATATACATTTATTGTTCTCATTTCAGATAAATACATTTTGGATTTGTCATATAAAATGGTTCATAATCATAAAGCCAAAGTTGTCATTACATCTGAGCCATTCATACGCAAACAAACAAGATGAGAGAAATGTGTTTACGTTCGCATGTGCGCTCTTCCCAGCATGCTTTTCTCTTAATTACAATCAATGTGATAATGTTTGATCTTGACTAGTGCTTTTCTTTGATCACTTTCCTATCCTTAGGGAGGCAGAAGTCCCATTGATTTGCTCCCCTGAAGCTACAATTGAATTAAAATACTTTCTTTCCTTGCGTACCATTGATTTTTGTTTTCCTATAAGGACATCACCATTTTATCTTGTGATTTATTCTGCTTGTATGTAAGGATATGCAGGTGGATGGCGCAGAGACGAGGGCAGGTGGGCATAGGGTTAACGTTTACAACAAATATGTGCTATCAACTTATAAAATCATGGCAATTCATCTCAGGCTGATTCATAATAAAGTATAGAGAACTGTCCAAGCTTCAAGAAAAGATGGACGATTGTTATGCTAATTGTCTTCTTTATGCAATCCATATGGCATCCGTTTTGATACATATGCAATTATTGAAATTTACAAGACTAAATACAGTTTATGTTAAAGAATTGCAATGTATCCATAAAACAAAATGGATGTTTTACAGTTGATCTGTTGATTTCTGTTTTGCAAATGGGCTTGAACAGTCAAGTCTTAGGCTGCTTTCACATCAGCGTTTATTTTAAATCGCGGCAGATGCGGTGAAAAAAACGCATCTGCCGCGATTACCGCATACCGGCTGCACTTGCGGCAAGCCCCATACAATGTATAGGCGGGTTTGCGGCAGGTGCGGCAAGAGCGGTTTTGGCACTTGCGGCAACCATGCCGCAAGTGCAGCCGGTATGCGGTAATCGCAGCAGATGCGGTTTTGTCACCGCATCTGCCGCGATTTCAAATAAACGCTAATGTGAAAATACCCTTATTCAACCAAGGGCAGAAACTGGTATATGCTATTAGTCCTGTTTTCTTTTTTAAACAGACATATGGAATAACAGTCTGAATGCTCTCTGTTTTTTCTCAGACAGCATGCGGACCACAGATATGGTTGTGTGAACTGTGCTTTAGGGCTCATTGAGATGTCCGGGGGTGCCGCAACGCATGAACTGGCATGTCACTCTCCTGGCTCGAGTTTTACAGCCTCAGGGCAGAGACACACTATGTGAGATGCATGCGAATATCTCGCATGCATCTCACATGACTCACCCGGCCCATGCCTATCTGAAATGTAAGCTGATTGTGTTACTATGCAGCTCCACGCCCCCAATCCAGGGAGCTGGTGGTCTGGCCAGGAAAGTAATGCGAGATGCGTATGAGGATCTCAAAGAAATATATAAAGCTGTCACTCTCAGGTGCCGAGAACATGGCTGGATCAATTGGCACAGATGCCCTCACTGTGAAATTTTTTAGTTTTGCCATATTGAAGAAAACCTTGAGTCCAGCAGTCCCAATAAATAAGTAAAGATCAAATTTAAAGGGAACCTGTGACCTACCTAAAGCCCCTTCGGCTATCACTACGTGTCCCTGCATCTTCCTATTAATATCCTAACTATCCCTCTCTGTGCTAAATCTGCCCTGTCACTAAGTAAAAAAAGGTTTTGTGACTTACATTAATGAGACGGGGGGCTACTGTTGCTAGCCCTCCTGGGTGTGCTCTCTGTGTCCCCATTGCCACCTCCTTGCTTCTTTATCACGCCTCGAAGGGCGTGATGTTCACATGAGAATGCGCGCTCCCCCTTGCCCTGCTCGTATGTGGGCTGAGTGCTGGGGAGTGATGCTGCACACGTCATTTCCGCTCCTCCATACCGCGACTTCGGGCTCAACAGTACGCATGCTCTGTGGAGCACCTTACGTCAGCTGAGCCCGAAGTAATGCTTTGGAGGAGCGGAAATGACGCGTCGTCATTCCCCAGCACTCGGCCCACAGACGAGCAGGGCAAGGGGGAGCGCGCATTCTCATGTGAACATCACACCCATCGAGGCGTGATAAAGAAGCAAGGAGGTGGTGATGGGGACACAGAGAGCACACCCAGGGGGGCTAGCAACGGTAGCCCCCTGGCTCATTAATGTAAGTCACAAAACCTTTTTTTACTTAGTGACAGGGCAGACTTAGCACAGAGAGGGATAGTTAGGATAGTAATAGGAAGATGCAGGGACACGTAGTGATAGCCGAAGGGGCTTTAGGTAGGTGAAAGGTTCCCTTTAATTTAAAATCCATTAAAAAAAGATGTGCAAGAGTGCTTAGTGCAAAAAAGAGTCAAAGATGGATGACACTTTTTGAGCAAATTAGTTTTTAAATTTGCACCTTGTTTTAATGGACTTTAAATAAGATGTGATTTTATTTTTACTTATTAATTGGGACTGCTGGATTCAATGTTTTCTTCAGTATATTTACTCAGAAGCCTGATGGGATATTTTTTCTATGCATCCCATATCATTTATGGATCCAAGAAGTATTAAAGACGTCCAGGAGAGCTGATGGTTCTGCCATGTGGCTTTTTGATCACATATCTCCTATCGGCAAGATAAGTACATAATGACTATGTCATTCACAATGTGAAATCACCTTTATATTACAGAAATTGGAATGACATGTTGCAATCCTGCATCGATCAGGTCTGCAATGAATGAAGACTGTATACAGTTGTACTATAGGATATAAATAATTACCTCTTTTAGATTTTCTTCACACACAGGGAGAAATTCATCAACACTGGTGTTTTATTGATCCAGAGTCCGCTGGAGTAATATTCAATCAATTCATTCAGGAGCCTATAGTTCTTAATGAATTTATTGCATCGGATGCTCGTGCACTCGTATCAGAATATGTAATCCAATCCATGACTGCACAGTTCTACTATAATTAGCGTAATTTTTGTTGTCTAATTTATTTATGACTGTCGGATCACACAAAGTTTTGCCCACTGTTCAACGGTTGGTGACGTTCCTGTGAAAAGGCAAAGTTGCAAAGTTATAATGCATCAAATCTACAGGGTGGGCCATTTATATGGATACACCTAAATAAAATGGGAATGGTTGGTGATATCAACTTCCTGTTTGTGGCACATTAGTATATGGAAGGGGAAAACTTATCCAGATGGGTGGTGACCACGGCGGTATTTTGGATCCAACTTTATCTTTTTCAATGGGAAAACGGTCATGTGACACATCTAACGTATTGAGAATCTCATAAGAAAAATAATGGTGTGCTTGGTTTTAACGTAACTTTATTCTTTCATGAGTTATTTACAAGTTTATGACCACTTATAAAATGTGTTCAAAGTGCTGTCCATTGTGTTGGATTGTCAATACAGCCCTCTTCTCCCACTCTTGAGACACTGACAGAAACACCGCAGAAGAATTGCTTGCATAGGCTTCCAGTATCCATTGTTTGAGATGCTGCACATCTCGTATATTCACAGCATAGACAATTGCTTTCAGATGACCCCAAAGATAAAAATCTAAGGGAGTCAGATCGGGAGACCTTGGTGGCCATTCAACTGGCCCACAATGACAAATCCACTTTCCAGGAAACTGTTCATGTAGGAATGCCCGGACCTGACACCCATAATGTGGTGGTGCACCATCTTGTTGGAAAACCTCAGGGAGCGTGCCATCTTCAGTGCATAAAGAGGGCAACACATCATCATGTAGCAATTTCAGATATCCATTGGCATTGAGGTTTCCATTGATGAAGAAATCCATTATCTTTGTACCCCATATACCACACTATTCCATCAATTTTTGTGTTCCAACAGTCTTGGAGGGATCTATCCACTGTGGGTTAGTGTCAGACCAATAGAGATGGTTTTGTTTGATAACTTTACCATTCACAATAATATTTGCCTCATCACTGAACATAATGTTCTGTGTAAACAGAGGGTCCTGTTATAATTTTTGTTTTGCCCATTCTACAAATTCAGTGCGCCGATCTGGGTCATCCTCGTTGAGATGCTGCAGCAGCTGGATTTTGTAAGGGTGCCATTTGTGAGTAGCTAATATCCACTGGATGTTTGACTGATGCCACTCTCCAGTGACATGCGGCCAGTAGTATGCTGTGGGCTCTTGCTGACTGAAGCTAGGACAGCCACTGATGTTTCTTCATTAGTGACAGTTTTCTTACGTCCACATTTTGGCAAATCCAACACTGAACCTATTTTACAACATTTGGCAAGCACTTTGCTAACTGTATCATGGGAGATGGGTGGTCTCGTAGGGTGTATTGCATTGAAATCTGCTGCAATGACCCAGATACTTCGTTCACTAGACATCAACACAATTTCTATCCGCTCCTCACTTGTTAACTTCTGCAACATGTCATAACTCATGAAAGAATAAAGTTACGTTAAAACCAAGCTCACCATTGTTTTTCTTATGAAATTCTCAATAGTTTTGATGTGTCACATGACCCTTTTCCCATTGAAAAAAATAAAGTTGGATCCAAAATGGCCATCTGGAAAAGTTTTTTTCCCCTCCCATATACTAATGTGCCACAAACAGGAAGTTGATATCAACAACCATTCCCATTTTATTTAGGTGTATCCATATAAAAGGCCCACCCTGTACATTCAGGGAATATTTTCTTTCCATCACATCATTGTAATCGGAAACATCAAGGAGTTGTAACCAACTTTTTTCCTGTCACTTTAATTTTCTGAGATAATGACCTTTGGGTTTTCATTAGCTGTAAGCCATAATCATCAATATTAACAGAGATAAAAACTTGAAATAGATCCCTCTGTAATGATTCCATATAATATATGCGTTTCACTTTATGTATTGAATTAATGAAATAAATTAACTTTTTGATGATATTCTAATTCATTGAGATGCACTAGTATATGTATGGTTGCTATCACTAATGACCTATCTCTCCATGTGTCTAGACAGGACTCATGTGAATCAGGGGAGAAAACTAGATGTAGCTTATTATTAAAGTGGGTAAGAGTGCTCACCCCCCCTCCTCCAATGTACGGTATATACATTTTTTTTATTATTTCACTTTTATTTATGACATTAATAATTTCTGGGGAAAAAACAGGTCATTTGCACAAAATATATAGTTTGGATGTTGCTTTTCTTATTGAAGTCCTGCCCTTATTTCAGAGCGCAAGGTCTACTTTGAAAGATAAAGGTGTTACTAACGTGCTTCCTTATAAATAAAAGGTAAATATTCATAAAAAAGTAATGAGTATGAACAGAAAAACAATATAGGATTTCATTGTGCTTTGTTTATACCACCGTGTTCAGCTTATGGTGAGGACAATGCTGGACGTCTGATGAAGTATCGACCATTTCTTAATATAATGGCTTGAGGCATTCTCCAACCAGCCATCTGCGCTCTACAATCTGCTTGTGAAAATATGTGTTTGTATAGCATCTATAGGAAGGCTTGTTGTTTTGGTGATTTTGTTTTATATATAGGCATCTATGGAAGGTACCTAAAACTCTCAGGGCAGGATTACACCTATAAATAAACCATGAGATGATGGCGAAGGCTTAACCTTGAAGGGATTGACACAAATATTTAATTTTAGTTTAATTAGACATAGAAATAAATAGTTTGTTAAGTTAAAGAGGAACTGTCACCCCCCCCAGTGCATGTCTGCTGCATTCAGAGAAGGGGTCCCCCATGTCTCCAACCCCCCCGTAAGTTGTTAAAAAGTCTTTATAAAGCGTACAGATAAGGAGTTCTGAGTGACTTACTCAGTAATGAGTCATCGCTGTTGTATGGTAACCTCCCCATCTCCAGCTCTCTCTTGTTCAGCCTCCTTTGTGTGTCATCGCTGAGGGCTGGAGGTGTCATAGAGAAGACTGGAGGTGGGAAGGACCCAGCAACAGCGATGACACATACAGGAGGCTGAACAATCGAGGGCTGGAGGTGGCACAGAGAGGGTTGGATGCGGAGAGGACACCAGCAACAGTGATAACACATACAGGAGGCTGAACAAGAGAGGGCTGGAGGTGGCACAGAGAGGGCTGGAGGCGGGGAGGACATCAGCAACAGCGATGACTCATTACTGAGTAAGTCTCTCCGGACTCCTTATCTGTACACTTTCTAAAGTCTTTTTAACAACTTACAGGGGAACTGGAGACATGGGGGATCCCTTCCCTGAATGCAGCAGACACGCTGCGTCTTCCCACGGCTTCCTGTAGTCGCAGGCAATGACGTCATTGCCCGCGACCACAGGAAGCCGCCGGAAGACGCTGAATGAAGCCCGGGATCATCATGTCGGCAGCGGCGGGACAGCGCGACAGGACAGTGATAAGTATGATTTTACTTTACAGGTTTGCCGCGCAAGGGGGGCCCTGGATCTTGATGGGGGCCCTGGATCTTGATGGGGGGCCTGTATACCTCTGGGGCTGCTGCTGTATACACCCCTGGGGCTGCTGCTGTATACACCCCTGGGGCTGCTGCTGTATACACCCCTGGGGCTGCTGCTGTATACACCCCTGGGGCTGCTGCTGTATACTACCTAAGGGCTGCTGTATACTACCTCTGGGGCTGCTGTATACACCACTAGGGCTGCTGTATATACCTCTGGGGCTGCTGTATACTACCTCTGGGGCTGCTGTATACACCACTGGGGCTGCTGTATACTACCTAAGGGCTGCTGTATATACCTCTGGGGCTGTATATACCTCTGGGGCTGCTGTATACACCACTGGGGCTGCTGTATATTACCTAAGGGCTGCTGTATATACCTCTGGGGCTGTATATACCTCTGGGGCTGCTGTATACTACCTAAGGGCTGCTGTATATACCTCTGGGGCTGCTGTATACTACCTCTGGGGCTGCTGTATACTACCTCTGGGGCTGCTGTATACTAACCACTGGGGCTGCTGCTGTATATACCACTGGGGCTGCTGCTGTATACTACCACTGGGGCTGCTGTATATACCTCTGGGGCTGCTGTATACCACACTGTTTTCCCAGGTTTTGGGGGCAAAAGTAGGGGGGTCGGCTTATACACGGGTCGGCTTATACACGAGTATATACGGTAGTCTATACAACTTTAATTGTTTTTATACAGTACTTTGTATATTTAATGTTTAAGTGCTTTGGATAGTAGCATACACCCTTTTTTTCCGCTAGAATAAAATCCCAAGTATTTAATTAAAAAAATTGACATAAAAGCAAAATATTGTGCCTATTTAATTCATATTTTCCCACTAGATATTTTTTTTAATTAAATTAGCAAATCTGCAATTAAGTGCTCTCGGTGTTACGGTAAATTAGCAGGTGCTGTCACTCTGTGGCGGCATATGACCTGTTAATCATAGACAAGAGCTTTCACATATCACTAATATAAGGCTTGTAATGCAGTTTGAGATATAAAAATTGTTCAGGTAGTTCAGCTGTTAGTGAAGTAACCTCAGATATACCAGGCGCACAGCTGCACTTTAATAAAAGAGAGAACATTATAATAGAAATTCATTTCCTAAGTGGTGGAACAGATCCATAACTGTAGAAAATAATTCAGAATCCACTTAGCATATATTTGCCGCAAGTCAATGAAGGCCAATATGTATAGTAAATAGGGCTGTTTTGGGATGCTGGACTCGTACAAGCTCTTCATTTGTGCCATTGTGGACAGACTTTCTGACTGTGATCATACGGAGATGTTTATGGACATTTATCTATTCGGAATCCAAGTAAAAAAGAAATAAAAATGTTTTTAATTTGAAAGTACAATAAATAACCACCATGGCGCCATTTAATTCCAAAGCACTTGGTTACCCAAAATGACCTTTTTACTTTGCAAAATGATTCCACGTGTCTGTTTTATCTATGTTGGTCTTGCCTGAGAAATGGATACAAATTACAGAAAGTGTATTTGTATCTCCGCTCCTGCTCCTGTGTGTGTCAATCTACATACAGGCAAAACAGAGGGGTGGTGTTGGAATTTGAGCAAGGGTGCAGGCACACGAGCAAGACGCTGCGTCCAAAACGCTGCATAGTACAGTATAAGCATAGTGGATGGGATTTCAAGAGATCCCATCCTCACTATGCTTAACCCAACTGCAGCGATCTGAGAGCTGCCATGCGGGTTGCTGGCATTCTGCTCCTGCGCAGCATGTTCATTTCATGCTGCGGAGTCGGGAGCAGCTGCCATCGGGTGAGTGCAGGGAGAAGGTGCCCCGCACCCGCTGCACATGGCGAGTACAGGACAGCTGCGGTCTCCCTGCAGCCACCCGTGGCTTCACTCAGGTCCGGAGGAGCTGTGTCCAACACGCAGCTCCTCCGGACCATGAGCACACAGCCTTAGGCACATCATTAGAAAATGGTCAGGTGCAATGCATTTCAGAAAGTAAGGGAAAGGATGTTCTAGAATCTATAGTGACGGCAGAATGCTGCTGATCTGCCAAATACTACTGCAGGATGGTGCAGCTTTTCGTCTTTGACCTGCTGATGCTAATGGTCTACAATAGGCACCAGGAATAAATAGAATAATGGGGACCAGCACTATTCAATTTACCAATGAGCTATTTTTACAGAGAAGTTGATGATAGTGGATGATACTTGCACAGTAGAAATGAGTAAACCTTGTAAAGTTCGGGTTCGGGCGGTGCAGCTAAACATTTTGGTGCACTGTTTGCGACCATGAAACTCAATGGAAGTCACTGACAGTTCAGCTCTCCTCCCACATACAGCCAGCCATAAGTAAAATACTTCTAGGGGTGGTAGATTTTTATTCAAATTAATTTTGGATACGCACTCACCCAAAAACTGTGCTTTTAAGCCAGTGCGAGCCAATCAAATACTGCATGCAACTTGCACTGGGCCAAGCCCCAACTGTACCCAACCACAGGGTTGCAAATGTAAAGCCCCCGAACTCTGAACTTGAACAGGTTTGCTTAACACTGGGACGTTTGGCGACCCAAACTGAACCCTGGAAAGATCACTTGTCTCTACTGCGAGGTGCCAGTTTTCTCATTCTGTGATGAAGTTGGCAGTACAGCTTGGTGGCTTTAAGTGAATCTGTCATTGGAGTTATTATTAGATCTCTTAGACCTGGTGAGGCTGGTGGACTTACTGTAAAAATCATAATGGATGTGTAATCATGAAATTAAAATAAGTTCAATTGAGTAATAAAGAACTCATGTGTCCGAGTATATTCAGTCTGCACCCAGCCAGCTTGACTGACGCTTTCAGCTTGTACTAAGTCGTGTTAGATTTCAGAAGCAGCAGTCAATGGCACTGAGGAGCTGTCAATCCGGCTAGGTGTGTGAAGAGAAAGGAAAAGGGAGCTGGACTTTAAAACAACTTATTTTTATTTAACAAAGGGGCTCATTTATCAAGACTGGCTTTGTGTGTGCCAACCTAAATGAAGGGCTCGCTGGAGTACGATGGGCCTAATTCATTATAAGGCAGATGTAGCCTGTGCTTCATGTGCGTCACCTGAAATGGTACTCCAGACATTGACTGGAGTAGCATTTCTGGCTTAATAAATGCAGTGTTTTCCGGAAGTTGACATATGGGAGTGGTGAAACCCTGTCCTACCCCAGCTTCATTCATTTTAGTAGAACCTCTTCAAATTAGCATGTAAATGGCAAAGGTCAAAGCATTTTTGCGCAACTCCACATTACTCAGAAATTTTGCAATTTTTTCAAACTTATTTTACACCAGATTTCTTGTGAAAACACTTTGCTAAATCGCGCCAAATGTCGTAAAAAGGTAATTTTACAAATAACGTTTAACCCTTTATTGACCCAGACATTTTTCAGTTTTACACTTTTGTTCTTTCCTACACTTGTTTCAAGAGGCTTAAAATCAATTTGACAACTGGTGTGTACTGCCTGATCCACAGGCAGCGCGTGTCATGCACTGGATGTATGATTTCGGACATACATGTTTTACTCTGATACGCAGTGGCGATTCAGAAAAAAACATACTTTTAAAGCCGTTGACAAAAGGCTGGTCCCCAATGGCTTCTCCTCACGTGCCCCCCTGGAGTAACAGGTTTCTCCATGCTTGTGTGTATAGGGAAAGACCTGTCAGTCACTGGCTGCAGGTGGAGAGAAGTCACGGGGGACCTTCTACTAGGTTACTTCCCAGTGCGGCTTGGTCCTCGGCGGCTTTTTAAAACATGTTGTTCTTTGACATGCCACAGTGATTGACATACAGTGCCTTGTGGATGCATTCACCCTCCTTGGCTTTTTACTTATTTCGTTACTTTACAACCTTTGTTTAAAAGGGCAGGGACACACAGTCAGTATTTGGTCAGTATTTCACATCAGTATTTGTAAGCCAAACTGGAGGGGGTGAAAAATGCAGAATGGAGCACATTTTTCTATTATATGTTTCCTCTGATGTTCCACTCCTGATTTTGGCTTACAAATACTGATGTGAAATACTGACCAAATATGACTTGTGATCCCTACCATATGTGATGCATCAGCACTAAATTGTTTAAATTGGGAACTGTTATGTGGGTGTACACGTTGCGATATCGCGTCCAACTCTCGACCCAACTCCGACCAAAAGTCACGTGTTCGGGAGTTGGACCGATATCGTTCGCGCGTTGTACGGTTTGAACCTTACAATGCGATGCTGGAACGATGCCAAAACGATATCGGGGTTGAATGAGCGTGCTATTCAACCGCCAGATATCGTATGGCCGTTGTAGCCGCATCGTCCCGTGTGACAGTCCAACTACGATGTGTACGCCCACGTCACCCATTCACTCCCATGTTAACTGGTCGTTCCTGGGTTGGGGCGTACACATCGTCGGGACGTTGTATCCGATACGGCTGTCTAAACCGGCGATACGATAGCAGTAAAAGCGCGCTCAAAAAGCGGTCCCCAGCGTCGTTGGCTCCGATATCGGGCCGATATCGGACGTGTAAACCCATTAGTACTTTCTGCATATTGTCTATCAAGTAGTAGAAATTCTGGTACTAAGTGGCAGTATCAACCGTCATGCTCTGGGCAAATTGCCCTGTAGGCAGGTCCTTCCCCTGGTGGTGCTAATCCACAGCACAAGCAATAGTAGATATATGAAGAAAAAGGCAGCACTCACCATATTGTGCAGCAGTGGTCTCTTTAATCCAGCATATTCAAGGATACATGACAGGTGCAGGGAGATGACCATGGAGGGCAGAGATGACGCCGTTTCGCAAAAAAATTTGCTTCTACGGTCGATGAAGCAAATTTTCTTGCGAAACGGCGTCGTCGTCCGCCTCCGTGGTCACCTCCCTGCACCCTGTCATGATCCTTGAATATGCTGGATTAAAGAGACCACTGCTGCACAATACTGGTGAATGCTGCCTTTTTCTTCATATATCTTCTGCATATTGTAGTGATTTGGTCAATGAGCCTGTTGGGAGACACTCAAAGGGTAGCAGGATTGAGGTAGACAGGCACAATTCTAAGCAAAACAAAGTCCATTGGTTTATTACAGATCATAAAACTCATTGCATGTGTGAGGCATGCCGACACTATAGCACATGGACAGTATGATTCAATGGGCTGACGGCAATTTGGGTGATTGCTGGACCTAGCAGTACACATAGGTTAGAGTGTGTTAGCTTTGTAGTAGTACACACAGATTAACTGCTGCTAGGTTTGTGTGAATACTGATGACTCACTGCTTCCCAGGTGGGTGTGGCTAGCAGCAGGGCGGACCTACAGTGGTGCAGCTGTTTCAGCGCACAGGGCCCGACCGTTAGGGGGCCCTCAAGCCTGCAGGGGGGCCCCACCGACCCCATGTTCCTGTGTCAGAGGAAAGAGAGTTGCTTCCCTTGGCTGATCCTGCCCCTCCTCTCCTCTGTCGCCCCCGTTCTCAGGACTGAGCAGCGCGGC
Source organism: Allobates femoralis (assembly GCA_033576535.1). NCBI lineage: Eukaryota > Metazoa > Chordata > Amphibia > Anura > Aromobatidae > Allobates > Allobates femoralis. The sequence goes on along the minus strand of JARQOC010000005.1, from coordinate 442,504,526 downwards.
GCAGGTAGGAGAGCCGCAGCACCTATAGCACCCCATCCGCTCCTCACCGTCATCGTTAGCACTCCCCGCCGACGTCCACTAGCACCCCCCCATCCCGCTCTTTGCTGACATACGCTAGCATAATCCCCCCCACCGCTTCTCACCATCAGCTGCTGCACCAGGGCCCTTTTGGCACAAGGTCCGCCACTGGCTAGCAGAGATATTAGGCTGCCAAGGGCTGAGAGAGAGTGAGATCAGAATGAACCTTTGAGATGTGATCTTGTGCGTCAGAGGCATCCTGTCCCTTTGGGATGTGGAGGGAAGTGTGCCCTCTCCGTGCGGGAGGCACCTGTCCCTCAGACTAGTGTGTGAGCCTGTGCCAGACAGTGGGTTGAGATGGCTCCTGGAGTTGGGGGACCTAGCTGAACCTGAAGGGTGCTCGCTAGGATGTGGGGATGCAGCCATGGTCCTGGAGACCTGCCTGGTATGGAGGTTTGGAGGTGGCTGGCGACCTGGAAACACATGGTAAGGAGACCTTGGAGAGCCTATTTTACCCGGTAGCTCAGGTTTGCTAAACCCTGTCTGAGCCTGTGAAGGCTGTAGTCCATGGATATCTTATGATGGACTGTGTGTGGATGAGTATGAGGCTGTGCATTGTAAGGGTCACAGTCCATTGATATTTTATGATGGACTGTGCGTGCATGTGTATGGCCTGAGTAGTCTAAAGTCCATGGATGTGGTATGAAGGACTGGATGTACATGTGTATGGGCCCAGTACTAGGCGGAAGTCCATGTAGCCTCATAATGGATGGTATGCATGGGTGAGACTGGGTATGTCTCAAAGGCCAGATGGCAGTAACCACCATTGGGACCGACTGTCAGGTTGTGATGGTCCTGTTGATCCATGTATGTGTATGGGACTGGATATACTGGATGTGTCCCGGATCCGGTGGATCTATAAAGGTCTCGTATGTACTGGCAGAAAGATTCCTGTTGCTATGGTGGGCCCTGGGTATAAAGATCCCTGTAGAGGTATTGGGTCTGTAGGTCGTACAGAGTGTAGATACGGCTAGGTGGCAGGGACCACCAAAGGAGCTACGGTTACTGCTCCTTATAGTCGATGGAGCTGTTAGTAGTGCTCCGTGTGGTATAGCACATGTAATTATGTGTTATGCTGAACTGTGATTATTGTTCGTATGATATGTGAATCATGTATTATATGTGAGGTGCAATGAGTATTGTATGTTATAAGCAGTTTATGAGAGCATAATAAACTGCTATATTGTGTTGCTTTGGAAAAAAAAACACGGTTGTTGGTGTCACTCCGTTGCCAAGTGAAGCGAGTCCCCTAGGCATGCACTACCTTACACATGGTACAGTCCATTAACATCAACGGAATATTAGTTACATACAGTCTGTCCCAATGGAGGGTACTCCCAACTGGCAGTATTTACACAGTTGCTTTACATGGGTTTCCTTCCAGCTGCCTTGGTCTCCTCATGAGGTGCTTTCCAGGATGCCGGCCACTTCCATGCATACCATCCCAGGTGCGTTCCAGGACAATGGCCACATAAGCACTGAGAGTGAGACCAAGTCTGTGCCTTTCAGGACGGCGTCCAAGCACAGCCAGAGAGAAATCCATCCCAGGTACTTTTCAGAGCCATCCCAGGCTTTACACATGATCTTCGGACTTCATGCCTTTTAGGGCATCAGCTAGTCCAAACCAAGACAGGTCCCATGGTCCCTGAACACTATGCCTTCCAAGGACACGTTCTAAGCATGAGATCTGGCCTCCTGGCCATGCTTCTTCCAGGGCATCTTCTGCTCCCAAACGCAGAGACATGTAATGACCAGGGGTGAACTAAACCTCCCTGCTGCCTGAGGCGAAGAGTGGGGAGGGGCGCTAGCAGACCGGCGGCGGGATTGAAGTACGGGGGAGGGGAGGTTGCTGGCAATCCGGGGGGGGGTGTTTTAGTTGGTGGGGGGTGCTAGTAGTCCGGTGTGTGCACATTCCTTCTTGTTGTGGAGGCAGGCGGAGGCCAGCAGGAAGGAAGCCGCCGCTATGTGCAGGGCCGCCCACCTGCAGCGTTGCCGCTTCTCTGCCTCCTTGCCGCCTGAGCAGAAGGCTCAACTTGTCCAATGGATGTTGCGGCCTGGAAATCACACTTATACTCAGATTATATCCCCTGAGGCACCCAGGTGTGGGAGACTTCAGGTCAGGCACACCCTTGTCTTTTGGTTCACTTACATGTAATGCATTACCTCTACCTATGGAACTACAAGTCTCAGCATAATGCATTACTTAAACTCTCTGATCTACAAGTCCTAGCATATTTCTTAGTTTATATCGCAACGCACAGCCTGCCTATACAACATGTACCTGCTCTTTGCAATACAGCAAGCTCCTGCATCACAATAGAAATGTTATTATACAGGTTTTACATTGCACAGCTTTAATGGAGAAGCCGGGTGGACAAATCTTTAGTGGGTGCTTGAACAGTGTTCACCATACTTTCCAAAAACGATAGTGAGAATTTGTTGAAAATAGATTGTCCAGTCGGGTATTCTTGGAAATAATAAGATTAGATCTATTAGGATAAATTCCCTGTTGCAGTCATATTGCGGTATTATATTGTATGCTATTACAGTAATCTCTTTATAGAACATGTATTGAAAATGGCTTTATTTCTGGAGAGGACTGTATTACTTTGTGGCCCCTGGTCAAATGTTACTGACCTCTTTTTATAACAAGCAAATCTAATGCTCTTCCTTAACTTCAGCCGTTCTTTTCCAATTTGGCCAATTCCATTTTGATCTATTTGCCTGTTCATTATTTTATATTTAGGAGCTTTTAATAAGTAACGTCAAGGTCGACTTAATGAAGTGTCTTCATTAGCAGCAGTTTGTTATCTAACAGGTACGTTCATTTGGTTTTCTGGGAATCAGATATATTACTGAGGCTTTTTTTATTCCTCTAGATTGCTCCTTAGGGCATTTGCCGTACACCTGTATTTAACCAATGATACAAGGGATATGTTAGTGGTGTGCGGCGTTACAACGTCCATGCTCCGCTTATAATTGCTAACCTGAGCATTATTAGCTGCAGAGCATTGTTACACAATCCTTCAGATGAGATATTGTTCTGTCAAATGAAAGTGCAAAGTAGCAGGAAATGTTCATTAGCTGAACAGACCTGATGTCCACATGAGCGGAGTCTTGCCCAGAAAAACACGGCTTTCTCATAATTACGTTCTACTCTACAGGAGCTCATAGCAAAAAGCTGCTTCCTTAATGTGCTCTTGTAATAATGAGGATGCAGATCAGAACCGTCCTTTCATCATAGTTATTTCCAGCTCTTGCTTTTGCCATACCCCAGCTGCCACATCACATTGCCTGTATGGGCACACGATCAAAGTGAATGGGTGCAAGACAGGGCAAAGATAGCTCTCTCATTCACCTAATGGAAGCTTTCATCTTGTTCAGATGTATCAATGACAGTCAGGATAATAATTCAGCATTATAGCAGCCCTACGGTATACAATACACTTTTTGTCATATGCATGAACTCTTCTACCAAGGATTCCACCTCGCCTCACCCCACCAAAAAATATACACACACAAAGCTATATGTCTGGGAACATATATGTACAGTCCTGCTCCTTGATCTTAAATACATAACGTGGAGTATCTCCTGAAAAAATAAATCAGGTGAAACATCTTTATTGTATAGAGACTCGTGTTAACTGCAAAAGAATAAATGATAAATAATATAAAACAAAAAACAATGGGAGGGAAAATGAGAAAAATCTAAAGCTTGCCATGACTCTGGTATTGGCACCCTTTACAATACATTAGTTGACTTGCCTGTGATGAATCACAAATGAGAATCACTTTTCATAAATTGTCGGTGCCCATGTGACATGAATCAGCAAATGAATGATGACTTCAGTGTTTGAAAAGCCACATGTTATGCCTTGTTCCTTTGTCACAATGGTGAAGACAAAGGAGCTGTCTGAGGACATCAGAACTGCTATTATTAGGAAACACAAAACTTCCAAAGGGTATAAAGCCATCTCCAAAGATCTTGATATCTCAGTTTAAACAGTGTGCAATGTTATTAAGGGTACATTTAAACTGTGTTTTCTTTTCTCTTCTGTTCTGCTGCGTTTTTAGATTGCAAAGCAGGAGCTGTCAAAAAAAACGCACCCAAATAGTGGATCTGTTTTTGGATGCATTTTTTGATCTGTTTTTGGCATTTTTTTCCCCATTTTGAAAGGCTCAAACAATCCTGGATTGTATCCGTTGAAGCGCCACTTGCGGTAGCGAAATGGCCATTGTACCACACACACACCCCCGTTCTCTCACCCACCACCCTCACCATGTGAATTACCCACTGGCTCAATAAAGGATTGGGCACATACCGAACGTGTGCGGCTTCATCTATCTTGATACACTGGAAGTGACGTACCTTAGCACAAGGAAGTGTGCACCGGAGGGCTGCCTGGACGCCGCCCAGGACACAGGATCCTGCAGGGACTGCAGAGTGGAAATCTATGACTGACGGCACCCGAGCACCAGAGGGTTGTGCTGGCCACACTTCAGAAACTTGAGTTAACTATGGGATCTTACCACAGTGAGAATACCAGCCCCCAGCTGCCTAGTTTTACGCTGGATGGTAATTAAAAATATGGTGAAATCCACACATTTTTTTTGCCAGCCAAGGTAAAATTAGGCAGCTGAGCGTGGCAGCCCACAGCTGTCTGCTTTACCTGTGCTGAGAATGAAAAATACAGCGAAACCCTATGCCTTTTTTTATTCCATTATTTATGTATTTTACACAATATGACAGCAGGTTGGTTGTTATACAACATTGTGTATTATATGTCAACCAGGCACAGACACCGGTACAGTTTTTAGGATTGCAGCCTGAGTACAACAGCCAATCACAGATGCTCTTGTGGCACCCCACTGGTCAGTGCGCCACTAAGAGGTACTGCACCCGGACCAGCGTGTACGGTATCCCTGTAGCCAGTGAAAGGGGGAGGATGATATGTGGCTTTTACTCTGCATCCACACACACTTAGCTTAAGGGGACCAATTCGTTCAACCTGTTACCTAGGTAACCGGTCCCAGGGGGAGGTTATGAGTGGTAGTAGAAGGCGGGAATGGGGAGAAGAAGAGAGAAGAAGTCGAGAGAGCAGTCGAGGAGGACCCTTCAGGGGGATGCACAGGAAGGGCACCCAAAGGAGTGGTATCCCAGGAGAAAAGGGGAGCCTGAGAGTGTAGGAACACACCCGGCGTCAGACCGGAGGAGGTACTCAAACACCTGGTTCAGGCTCAGCAGCAGCCGTTCCAAGCACTGCAGCAGCAGGAACACCGACACCAGGAACAGATGGCCCTGTTGACCGAGGCTGTGCGGGCCCTACCGGGGGATCTGCCTCGAGGACCAGGTGATGACGGCAGCGTCCGGAAAAGGGTAAGACAAGCGCTGCAAAAGATGACGCCGGGGGATGATGTGGAGGCATTCCTGGCCGTATTTGAGCGGGTGGCTGGACGGGAGAGACTGCCGGTCGCCCAGTGGGCCAAGGTGCTGGCGCCCTATTTGACAGGTGATCCCCAAAAGGAATACATAGACTTGTGTACCGAGGATGCCCTGGACTATGGAGCCCTGAAGGGGGAGATATTGGCCCGTACCGGGGTTAATACTTACGTGAGGGCACAATGGGTGAGCCAATGGGCCTACGAGGAAGGCAAACCTGTGCGCTCTCAGGCCTATGACTTGCTACACCTGGTTAAGAAATGGCTGCACCCTGAAGCACTGAGCCCGGTCCAGATGGTAGGACGGGTGGTGGTGGATCGCTTCGTACGTACGCTGCCCATCCCCATACAACGGTGGGTGGGACACAGTGACCCGGGTACCCTAGACCAGGTGGTAAATGTGGTGGAGCGCCATGTGGCCACACAGGACTTGATCAGGGACACTGGGACACTGCGAACCAACCGCAAGGCCGCGCCCACCACACCAGAAAGCAGGGACCCCCAATCCGGACCCCGGGTGAGCGAGCACCCGGCTCAGGCCAAGAACGGCCCTCCCGCTGCAGCAAAGCGGCGTTCCGGTCCGCCGCCGTTCAGCCCCTGGTATAACGGAGGTCAACCCCGATGTAGAAGGTGTCAGGAGGTTGGAAATATGATGGCACAGTGTCCCCTCAATGGGGAACCCATGGACTGCGACTACTCCTGGAGGCGGTCCATGTTCGCCCACCTCGCCGGGAAAGGGCGCTCGGACCCCAAGGACACTGGGAATGTACTGTGCCGCGTTCGGCCTAATGGTCATGAAGTGATGGCTCTCCTGGACTCAGGGAGCAACGGGACCCTCGTGTGTGCCTCCTTGGTCTCCAGGACCAAACCCACCGACCGGAAGGTCAGGGTGATGAGTGTCCATGGGGATCATCGTAGGTATCCGACAAAGCGTGTCTTGTTTGCTACCTCAGCCAGGAGGGTTCAACATGTCATGGGGGTGGTAAAGGATCTCCCTTATGATGTTGTGCTGGGGAGGGATATGCCCTTGTTACGGGTATTGTAGAACGAGTATATGGCCCTCCGGAGGAAGGACGGACAGGGCCCAGAGCCCGAGACTCCCACCGCCGGGATACCCAGAGGACTTGATGTGACTGATTCCCGGGTGCAGAGACCAGTGCGCCGGCTCGCCGTCCGGAGCGGTGCAGCAGTGCCGCGGTCAGACCCCGTGTGGCTCGTGGGGCCCCAGGCCGCTGTCGTTGATGCCCGTCCGGGGTTTGTGGGTGCCGGGGGTCTGAACGGGTTGGTTGCTCGTGGGGTCTGGCACCGCTGGTATCCCCGGGTGCCCCTGCTTGGCTCCGCCGGTTCTCCACGCCGTGACGCGGTCTGCACGCAGGGCCCGGGGTTATGGCCTTGTGTTCGGCCCTATACGCTTGAACATAGGGGGGGGGGGTGTGAGGCACCGACCGGGTCGGGCCCCTGCGACCGGTGTGTGCCTCCCTGGGTGCGTCCTCCATATTGACAGGTCGCACTCCATCCCGGGATTTTGTGCTGGTTCTGCTTTACTGGCTTGGGTGTGATAAAAGGAAGCTAGACCACGGGGTGTGGTCTCTAGTGGGGGAGTGAAGACAACTCCCTGAGCTTCTGAGAGAGAAGCATCCCTGAGCCAGGCCTGAGACACTGTGGCTGGTTTTGTCGGGGTACGTCCTTTTGGATGCAGCTAAGTAGCGGCCCCTGAAGTAAGGGGAATCTGGACTATTGTACCCGACTATTGTTTTTGTCCTATGTTTTTGGCAAATAAACCCGTGTGCCTTGACCAGTGGTGCCTGGATCCCTTGTCTCCGCCGTGCCGCCGCCGCCGCTACCTCACAACGGTTAAACTACAGAGCTGCTACCACGACAACCAGCACAGCAGCAACTCTGCCCGGGGTTCCTGCTCCAACTGCAGGGAGTAGGACCAACTTGCTGCAATGCCATCATCTCTGGAGGTCTGACAGCAGCGCTGGTGTTATCATCAGAAACTGCAGGTGGCGTAACAAACTATCCATTTTATTATATGATCTCAATACTTTTCAGTGACCACCAGGGCCACAGACTCAGGCATCGACCACCAGTGACAGCACCCCGAAACAATGTCCGAGATCTGAGTACCCCTGCATGGGTGAGTCACTCTCACAGAGAGTGAGTGTCTGTGATTGGCCGTTGCCAGTCAGTGCAGTGAATATGCATAAAGCCTAATGAGCGGGCCCGGAAGCATTGTCAGGAGACAAACGCAATACAATGCATGCTGCAAGTATGTATAAATCTGTTGCATGAAGGTATTGTCATGCTGGACACAGAGGGTGTCCAGCTGTCTTGCGTAACAGTGGAGCACGGACCAACGAGATCCAGCGCACTACACAAAGCAGATGGGGATACACCGGAGGGGGAACAAATACAGCAGAGGGCCCTGCACATAGGGAATGGGGGAGAGGTGACCTGCACTCACCTGCGGTTGTGCCCTGATCTTCCTACTGTCCCTATACGGGTGCTGTCAACCCGTTGCAGAGCAGGATACCTAGACTCTCACTGGCCTTGATGTTAGCCCTCAATAGGGAAATGGCCAGCAGGAGCACTAGTCCCAACCACTGCAATAATAACAAGAGTGAAGGTGAGACATACAGGAGGACTACAAAAACAACTTCCACCTGCTGCATCTCTTTTAGGCAGCAGACATCTTAGCAACAGGCGGGTTCTAGAGGAGAACATCCTTCTCAGGAAGCTTGCCCAGGAATGGGTTCAATCACCAGCAAAGCATACTGGAACCATGTGACCATATAAAGGGAGATGGGAGTAATCACAGAGTAGCCACACCTGGACAAGAACTAGCTAGCTTGCTTGCAGCAGAGGCTGACAACTCGTCAACTGCTAAAGGAAAGACACGTTTAATATGAAGTCTCAATACAGACATGAGACAGAGGACCAAAACCTGTCACAAGTGTCCCAGGTAAGAGATACCATTGTGACAGTTATATTGAGTTTCTAATAGAGTCCAATGGGAAAAAAAAGTTAAAATTTATTAAACAATTTTTTAACTGGACACAAAAACGTGATTGTCCACATTTTCATTTTCATTTAAAAAACCCCATACTTATAAATGCATGCCCATTTTGGATGCGTTGGATGCGTATATAAACAAATTACACCCTTCACGGTTTTGTAATTATTGTGTATCTTGACTGTAAGGAAGACACACTTGTCTTTGTACTTTTCACCTGGTTGCTGCCACCCACTTGGCACCATCTGAACCAAATAAGTTTATCATGGCCTCATCAGACCACGGGACATGGTTTCAATAATCCTAATCCTTACTGCTTATCCTTAGCAAACAGTTTGAGGGATTTTTTGTGCATCTTCTATAGGATGACAGCCATGCAGACCAATTTGGCTGGCCCCTCACCCCTTTAACCTCTGTAACAATGCTGGTAGCACTATTTTGAAATTATAACATCTGGAAATAACACTGAGCCCCTACACTCAACTTTTTTGGTAGGCCATGGCGACCCTGTTCTGAGTGGAGCCTATCTTGCTAAACCGTTGCATGGTCTTGGCCAGCTTGCTGCAGCTTAGTTTCAGGGAGCTGACAATCTTCTTATAGTCTAGTAGGGGTGGGAAACTCCAGTCCTTAAGGGCTGCAAACTGTTTATGTTTTCAGGATTTCTTTAGTATTTGACTGTTGGAATCATCACCTGTGCAGAAGATTAAATTACCAACTGTCAAATACTAAGGAAATCTTGAAAACCTGCAGTGGGTGTGGCCCTTGAGGCCTGGAGTTGCCCACCCCTGGTAGTTCATCTTTATGTAGAGCAGCAATTCTTTTTTACATGCCATGAGGTGCCATATTTGCCATGAGGTGCCATATTGAACATCTAGTAACCAGTATGAGAAAGTGTTTGAGCAATAACACGAAATATAACATACTTGCTCCCGACACACACCTGACATCTTGTAACACTAATTGGTCACATGACACCAGTGAGAGAAAATGGCCAATTGGGCACTCACTTTTGTTGTGTGTTGACTTGACTGAAGGGCACCCCAAATTTACGGGGTTATAGAAGCTTTACACTGACCACTTTACATTGTGTGAAGTTATGAAAAGCTATAATAAAATATAAGTTTTAAAAAGTGAGGGGTGATATAGTATATGTCTCCTTAAGTTCCATCTAAAAAACTTTTCTAAAATGATTGCCAACTTTCTACTGCACATACTCAGATTAAAAAGATTTCCGCAGATGACGTGATCTTCATCTGCACAAACCTCACGGCTACTGTTCCCAGGATAATGTCTTTACTGTCCGAATTCTCAACTGCCTCTTATTATAAGCTGAATGTGACTAAATCACTACTCTACCCAATTCAGATACCACATGCCCTAGCTGCCTCACTGAAAGCAAATTTCCCACTTCAGTGGTCTCCTAGAGGTATTCAATATTTAGGGATAACGATTGCTAAGACCGGGGGTTTACTTCGCCAAAACTTTGACACACTACTCCGATCGATAAAGACAGGCCTTTCGTCACACAAGCAATTGATTCTTTCCTGGATAGCCAGAATCAATATTATAAAGATGATTTACCTCCCTAAAATTCTATACGTTTTTCGTTGCTTACCACTAATGTTCCCAAAACGCCTGATAACAATTTTACAGTCCACCCTTAACAACTTCATTTGGGACCACAAACGCCACCGAGTGAACATGAAAATCCTTTCTCTACCAGTTCAATTGGGAGGTATGGGGATCCCTAATTTGGCACATTACTACACTGCAACGCATCTAGCATCAGCAAGTTACTGGTGGGCAGATGCTCCTGGCCCGCTGTGGATGGCGATCGAGAAACATTATGCTCCTCGACACTCCACCAAACTTTTATTAGAAATGAACCTGCTAAAGCAATCGAGAGGGATTGACACTACTTAAACCAATGCTGACTTTGTTACGTCTCTGGAGACAACATGCTCACTCCCTGCTGGCCTTCCTATTTAAATCCATAACTATCCAAGCGGCCGAAACGTTAGTAGGATCTCTCTCTCTTCATCATTGGAAATCCAGAGGTATCACTCATCTTCACCAGGTTCTTGACAATACCACTATGAAATCTTTCGCTGAATTGGCAGACAGATACTCTCTCCCCAAAACTACATTTTATCAGTATCTACAGTTGCGCCACTTTCTGGGCTCATTACCCTGGCCAAATGTAGATCTGTCAACGGTAGATGGAGCAACACAACGATTTTTTAAATCCGCTCCCTGGGGCTCTCACGGGTGTCTGTCCTGTATGGAGCATTAGCTCGACTGAACTCTACAGAAAAATTGCCCTACATGATTAAGTGGGAAACAGCATTGCAGGAAGAGTTTACAATAACCCAATGGCAGGAAGCATCGGTGAGATGCTCAAAATATACAAGTTGCATAAACCACCTCGAACAAATTAAAAAAATACATTACGAATGGTACGTCACCCCAACTGTGTTAGCGAAATATAAGGGAAAGAACTCTAATCACACACAGACTTGCTGGAGGGGTTGTGATGAGACGGGGACTTCACTACACATGTGGTGGAGTTGTGATGTGTTGCGTGGCTTCTGGCAGGAGGTGTCCAATCTGCTTTTGTCCATAACGGGTGTGCCTTTCCACTTGGAGCCCTCCTTAGCTATTCTGAGCTTAGGATTAGAGGAGTGGCCAACTCCACTGAGGCCTATGGTTTCGAATGTACTGACGGGAGCTAGACTGTGTGTCTCAAGATTTTGGAAATCAAAGACACTTCCGACTATACATAACTTACATGATACACTTAATCTACATTTTCAACATGAATACATGCTGGCTCATGACGCATCCAAGCGCAACAAGGTTCTCTCTTGGTGGGACCCATGGAGGTCGTCCCCATATAATAATGTTCAAATCTCATTATAATTACATGGTTTCTCATTTACTATGCAGATACTAGAATATGACACTCATCATAACCTTGATATCAGAATGGAATCTTCTGGGCACAAAAAACCCCCTTCCTCTCCCCTCTTCCCTATTCCCCACTTTCCTGGATACATTTTATCCTTTCCCCTTTATGTTTTATGATTTAACTTTATTTACCTTCTATTTCAATATATGTTAGAGTTTGCAAGAATAACGAGAACTGTCTGTATTTTGTATATTTTACACAATTGTTTTTCTCTACGTATTCTTACCAATTTGAATTCTTTGTAATTTACTCCAAATGTTTAATAAAAACTATTGAAACAAAAAGATTTCCAAACCTTAAAGATTGGTAAAGCCCCCATCACACATAGCGAGATCGCTGTTTCGTCACAGGTTTTGTGATGTAACAGCGATCTCGCTATGTTTGACACGCAGCAGCGACCGGGCCTCCGCTGTGAAAATTGCCGATCATGTCAGAATGGCCTGGCCACTTTTTGATCATCAGGTTCCCACTGGGCAGTATGCATCGGTGTGTTTGACACCTTAACAACGACCTCGTTGGCGACTCAGAACTCAGCCACGTAGATCTGAGTCGTCAGACTAGCTGCTGTGTGACAGGGTCCCAACGACCGCAGAGGTCATTTTAGGGGTTGCTGTATCGTTGCTGCGTCGTTGAATAGATCTGACTGTCTGACATCTCACCAGCGACCACATAGTGACGTTCCAGCGATCCTTACCAGGTAGTATCGTTGTTGGGATCGCTGGAGCATCGCTAAGTGTGACGGGACCCTAAGGCTCCTTGTTTGATCTGTGCAACAGAATAAAAAGATGTTAAAGCGGTTTTCCAGGACTAAGATATTGTTAACATCTGACATCTGTTTGAAGCCATTTACACACAATGTACAAAGCTCTTATTCACTTTAATAGGATGGCAATGAGTTCCAGGACTTTGATACTGATGACCAATCCTCTGGATAGATAGGCTATCAATATCAGATCCATGGGGGTGAGACACCTCTGATCTCACATTTTACCTATTCCATGCCACCTTTAGAGGATTTGCTGCAGCAGGCACTTGACCGCCTGTAGTGAGCAATGGGGGACATAGATAGCAATATGGAGGAGCAGTAGAGTAGAGGTTCAGTAGGTGAATATGTCTTTAGCTTGGTTTTAGCACCAATATAAGCCCTTTTGTAAAGACTGCTCAACCCCTTTTAAAGCTAATGGATAGTTAGAAAATGAACTATTGTTTTAATCAGGTTTTTGTGTTATATGTATCTGTAAGAAATATTTTTTTCAGGGGGGGGGTCTATATAAATGGCATATGTGTATGTGACATTTTAGTGTATACATACTTACCCCAAAGACATACTAATATGGAATTTAGGTTGTCAGTTCTGCTATGTGTACTGGTAGCATTGTGGTTAACCAGTACCATATCTGGAAAATCATAGGTGAAATTTTTATAAAGGCGATTAGAAAAAAAAAATATCTTAAATCTGTCTTTATGCAAACTGCATAGTTTTTGTTGTATATTTTCCACTTTTTATCTTATCAATTCTAATGTATGAGCCTTCTTATTGATATATAGGTAATGGCCGAGGTGGAGGGGCAGCAGAAGAATCTGGTACATGCCATTGAATCCCTTTCAGGCTCTGGTCCCCTCTCTGCCTTGGATCAGGACTTTCTCCTCCTGAAGGCTACCTCCGCTGCCACCCTCAGCTGCCTTGGCGAATGCCTCCATTTACTACAGCAGAGTGTCTATCAGGCTGACAAGAACAACAAGCCTGTGATGTCAGGTGAGAGCTTGTTACACTTACAACTTGTGGAGCTGTTTTATAATACAAAAAAAATCTAAAATGATTTTGATTCACATGTAAATAACCCATTATTTGTAGATATTATGAATTTATTCTTAAAAGGGTTAATCCATGAAGACAAGCCCTCTTTGAGTAAATTGGCGCTGACTCTGTAAACCTCCACGATCAGCTGTTTTCATCTCCGGACAGAATCGCTCTTGTACAGCGAGCTTAGCATTTCCATAGTTCTCCTCGGTTTGGCTGATGGAGTAGGTGCTGATCAGAATCAGAGGACCACACACAGATGTGTCCTTCCTTGCCTTTGCTCTTGGCACGATGTATCCCAAGTGACGCGAGGTGACAGCTTTCAAAATAACTACTATGATTTAATGATTTTCCCTCTGATGAGGTTTATGCTATATGTTTCTGCATATGGCCACCCAGGTGTAGGGAAAGGCAACTTGCCAAAGGTTTTGCTAGTAGGCTGCTTTTGGTTTATTTTCATGGCAATGTGGAGTCCCTATACAAGCTTGTCAGCAGATAAAAGTGGATATGTGATTATGATGTCCTAATTACCCAAGGGCTCTTATAGAACGTAGAATACAGACATCCGAGTAAAAACTGAACAACACATTGACCAATGTAATTTAGTAGGGCCATTCATATGACAGTTTTTCACATGGACAGAGTGGTATATCATGCTCTATTCTCTTCTTAGATGAGATATAACGGTGACCCAAAAAAAGAAATAATCAGATCCTATATGAAATATCTATGTCATCTGGTATTTATGGATAATTTGCCATTATTAACGTAGAAAACTGTATTTGCTTATGAACATTTTACAATGTTGATGTATACACGGATAACAATACAGGTGAAAATCTTTTGAAATTTCTGGATCAAAATCGGATATTATTTCATACACTCGGTATATGGACAGTGGTAGTCCTGATGAGACAAAGCATACCTTCTGTTTTATTCCCTTTCTATGATATCATCCATTACTTTAAATTGTCACTACTTCGAGTTCAGAAATCTCTGTATCTCCCGTAGTATTTAATATTAACCGTAAACCTATTTGGAACTGACTCCTAAGCCCCTACGTTTTTGACAATGAACATCTTTCATTCATACATAAAACATCCCCTTGAGAAAACGATAAGTGTGAAATGCGTGTCGGGGTAGCATGGATGGCCCTTTTTTGGAATTTATATGCTGGTTAAGCTTTGCATAATGCACTTTAGATTGTGATCTGAATCGTGGGACATGAGATATTTACATAGGAATTTTTTAATTGTGGGTTCAGTGGCTATTACTTGTATTATCCATACTACACCTTGATCCTCAATGTCACTGATCTGCAGCTATCCCAGCATAAAACAGAACTAGGGAATCTTTGTGTATTGATGGTGGTAGTTTTATTTTTACCCATGCCTGTCATACATACCTAGTATTTACTTATCAGTGTAGTACGTCTCATTCTTCTCGATCCCATTATCTTGTTATCCTTCTTTCCATTCATAACCCTAGTGATGTTGTATATAATGATAGACGGGATCTCTCTGTTTTTTTAGTTTTCTTCCTTGTTTGAATTGTTATCTGTGGATTGTTTAAATATGTGGTAATGTCTAGTGATTTCTGTATACTCCATTTCTTCTTTGGATTTGTACGTTTAAGACATTGTCTACTTGTATGATATAATCGTGCCTTATATTTGTATGTGTCAATTATGGATTTTATATTTTTAGAAAACATTCTGGGATGGCAAGGACCAAAGTCCCATTCCACAGAAAATCTGAAAAATGGAAGCTTTAGCTCTATGCCAACTGCTACTGCCAACCTAACATGGCCAATACTGCCAAGCATGCCAAAAGACTATCAAATACTAGATCAAGATATCGAGGTAAGTGTATGAATTTTGGTGTATATATCTATATATATATATATATATATTTATATATATATATATATATACAAAAGGCCATAATAAGTATAAAAAACTCAATATCCTAATGGGTTGTCAAGGACTTTACCATTGATGACCTATCTTATCTATGGGCGTTTTCTTTTTCTCTTCTTATATTGGCCAATCAAAACATGGCCACCTCCACCGAGAGTTTTGGTGGTTGAAGGTAAAATTTGGACCATTATTACACCTAGGCTTAATTTTGGGGTGGACGGCCACAGAGGAAAAGAAATTGGTGGGGCAGATCAAACTGAAGAAAGGTCCGTACATGATTTAAAAAAGTAACAGTGAAAGGTATGTGAATGTGCTGGGTTCCACCATCACTTACATCCAGCCGGAGTGGATTTCACTTACTTGGTGGGGTCCGGTTGTCAGACCCCCATTGATCTCATTTTGATGACCTTTCACGTCCTTGGCAATCTCTTTAATTCCTTTTAGGTAAAACGCAGAAGATGGAAAGATAATCAATGTACCGTATTTCATAGCCGCACAGCAAATCAGTCACATATTTATGAAAATATATGCCGTCTTCATTATCATTGTATTTTATAATGGGAACCAGGGAAGTGAACACTGACCTCAGGTAATTGACCTGCTGGAGTCAGTGTCATAATTTCTGAATTCTGAATACCTGATTACATAGGAGAATAGATTGTTTTGTAAAATGTTTGGCTTATAGCAGTATGCCCTTTCCATTTTAAATAGCATAAATCATTTTGAAACGACTGAATGTAGTGCAAATGAGCACTTTTAACTTTTGTTGCATTTGCTGACGTGCTTTGTGCATAAATGTACATCTGTTGTAGAGGCTGAAATTCAATAACAGTTGAGTTTATGTGGATCTTGCAGAAAGGTCTAAAAGTTTGTGTTGCATAATTTTGATATTTTCTGTTGATAGGATTTAAGTTATGTTCAGACACCTCGGCCACCAGTGTATTCCCCATCTATAGAATTCCCCATCTATAGAATAACCAATGTCTCTTAGGGGTACTTCACACTAAGTGAGATCGCTGATACGTCACAGGTTTTGTGACGCAACAGCGACCTCACCAGCGACCTCGCTATGTGTGACAAGTAGCAGCGACCAGGCCCCTGCTTTGAGATCGCCGATTGTGTTGGAATGTCCTGGACCATTTTTTTGATCATTGGGCTCCCGCTG